>OX344805.1:25015700-25020700 GCA_947034925.1 Eudemis profundana | reverse complement strand
TAACCTAACCTAACCTAACCTAACCTAACCTAACCTAACCTAACCTAACCAACCTAACCTAACCTAACCTAACCTAACCTAACCTAACCTAACCTAACCTAACCTAACCTAACCTAACCTAACCTAACCTAACCTAACCTAACCTAACCTAACCTAACCTAACCTAACCTAACCTAACCTAACCTAACCTACCTAACTAACCTAACCTAACCTAACCTAACCTAACCTAACCTAACCTAACCTAACCTAACCTAACCTAACCTAACCTAACCTAACTAACCTAACCTAACCTAACCTAACCTAACCTAACCTAACCTAACCTAACCTAACCTAACCTAACCTAACCTAACCTAACCTAACCTAACCTAACCTAACCTAACCTAACCTAACCTAACCTAACCTAACCTAACCTAACCTAACCTAACCTAACCTAACCTAACCTAACCTAACCTAACCTAACCTAACCTAACCTAACCTAACCTAACCTAACCTAACCTAACCTAACCTAACCTAACCTAACCTAACCTAACCTAACCTAACCTAACTACCTAACCTAACCTAACCTAACCTAACCTAACCTAACCTAACCTAACCTAACCTAACCTAACCTAACCTAACCTAACCTAACCTAACCTAACCTAACCTAACCTAACCTAACCTAACCTAACCTAACCTAACCTAACCTAACCTAACCTAACCTAACCTAACCTAACCTAACCTAACCTAACCTAACCTAACCTAACCTAACCTAACCTAACCTAACCTAACCTAACCTAACCTAACCTAACCTAACCTAACCTAACCTAACCTAACCTAACCTAACCTAACCTAACCTAACCTAACCTAACCTAACCTAACCTAACCTAACCTAACCTAACCTAACCTAACCTAACCTAACCTAACCTAACCTAACCTAACCTAACCTAACCTAACCTAACCTAACCTAACCTAACCTAACCTAACCTAACCTAACCTAACCTAACCTAACCTAACCTAACCTAACCTAACCTAACCTAACCTAACCTAACCTAACCTAACCTAACTACCTAACCTAACCTAACCTAACCTAACCTAACCTAACCTAACCTAACCTAACCTAACCTAACCTAACCTAACCTAACCTAACCTAACCTAACCTAACCTAACCTAACCTAACCTAACCTAACCTAACCTAACCTAACCTAACCTAACCTAACCTAACCTAACCTAACCTAACTAACCTAACCTAACCTAACCTAACCTAACCTAACCTAACCTAACCTAACCTAACCTAACCTAACCTAACCTAACCTAACCTAACCTAACCTAACCTAACCTAACCTAACCTAACCTAACCTAACCTAACCTAACCTAACCTAACCCTAACCTAACCTAACTAACCTAACCTAACCTAACCTAACCTAACCTAACCTAACCTAACCTAACCTAACCTAACCTAACCTAACCTAACCTAACCTAACCTAACCTAACCTAACCTAACCTAACCTAACCTAACCTAACCTAACCTAACCTAACCTAACCTAACCTAACCTAACCTAACCTAACCTAACCTAACCTAACCTAACCTAACCTAACCTAACCTAACCTAACCTAACCTAACCTAACCTAACCTAACCTAACCTAACCTAACCTAACCTAACCTAACCTAACCTAACTAACCTAACCTAACCTAACCTAACCTAACCTAACCTAACCTAACCTAACCTAACCTAACCTAACCTAACCTAACCTAACCTAACCTAACCTAACCTAACCTAACCTAACCTAACCTAACCTAACCTAACCTAACCTAACTAACCTAACCTAACCTAACCTAACCTAACCTAACCTAACCTAACCTAACCTAACCTAACCTAACCTAACCTAACCTAACCTAACCTAACCTAACCTAACCTAACCTAACCTAACCTAACCTAACCTAACCTAACCTAACCTAACCTAACCTAACCTAACCTAACCTAACCTAACCTAACCTAACCTAACCTAACCTAACCTAACCTAACCTAACCTAACCTAACCTAACCTAACCTAACCTAACCTAACCTAACCTAACCTAACCTAACCTAACTAACCTAACCTAACCTAACCTAACCTAACCTAACCTAACCTAACCTAACCTAACCTAACCTAACCTAACCTAACCTAACCTAACTAACCTAACCTAACCTAACCTAACCTAACCTAACCTAACCTAACCTAACCTAACCTAAGCCTAACCTAACCTAACCTAACCTAACCTAACCTAACCTAACCTAACCTAACCTAACCTAACCTAACCTAACCTAACCTAACCTAACCTAACCTAACCTAACCTAACCTAACCTAACCTAACCTAACCTAACCTAACCTAACCTAACCTAACCTAACCTAACCTAACCTAACCTAACCTAACCTAACCTAACCTAACCTAACCTAACCTAACCTAACCTAACCTAACCTAACCTAACCTAACCTAACCTAACCTAACCTAACCTAACCTAACCTAACCTAACCTAACCTAACCTAACCTAACCTAACCTAACCTAACCTAACCTAACCTAACCTAACCTAACCTAACCTAACCTAACCTAACCTAACCTAACCTAACCTAACCTAACCTAACCTAACCTAACCTAACCTAACCTAACCTAACCTAACCTAACCTAACCTAACCTAACCTAACCTAACCTAACCTAACCTAACCTAACCTAACCTAACCTAACCTAACCTAACCTAACCTAACCTAACCTAACCTAACCTAACCTAACCTAACCTAACCTAACCTAACCTAACCTAACCTAACCTAACCTAACCTAACCTAACCTAACCTAACCTAACCTAACCTAACCTAACCTAACCTAACCTAACCTAACCTAACCTAACCTAACCTAACCTAACCTAACCTAACCTAACCTAACCTAACCTAACCTAACCTAACCTAACCTAACCTAACCTAACCTAACCTAACCTAACCTAACCTAACCTAACCTAACCTAACCTAACCTAACCTAACCTAACCTAACCTAACCTAACCTAACCTAACCTAACCTAACCTAACCTAACCTAACCTAACCTAACCTAACCTAACCTAACCTAACCTAACCTAACCTAACCTAACCTAACCTAACCTAACCTAACCTAACCTAACCTAACCTAACCTAACCTAACCTAACCTAACCTAACCTAACCTAACCTAACCTAACCTAACCTAACCTAACCTAACCTAACCTAACCTAACCTAACCTAACCTAACCTAACCTAACCTAACCTAACCTAACCTAACCTAACCTAACCTAACCTAACCTAACCTAACCTAACCTAACCTAACCTAACCTAACCTAACCTAACCTAACCTAACCTAACCTAACCTAACCTAACCTAACCTAACCTAACCTAACCTAACCTAACCTAACCTAACCTAACCTAACCTAACCTAACCTAACCTAACCTAACCTAACCTAACCTAACCTAACCTAACCTAACCTAACCTAACCTAACCTAACCTAACCTAACCTAACCTAACCTAACCTAACCTAACCTAACCTAACCTAACCTAACCTAACCTAACCTAACCTAACCTAACCTAACCTAACCTAACCTAACCTAACCTAACCTAACCTAACCTAACCTAACCTAACCTAACCTAACCTAACCTAACCTAACCTAACCTAACCTAACCTAACCTAACCTAACCTAACCTAACCTAACCTAACCTAACCTAACCTAACCTAACCTAACCTAACCTAACCTAACCTAACCTAACCTAACCTAACCTAACCTAACCTAACCTAACCTAACCTAACCTAACCTAACCTAACCTAACCTAACCTAACCTAACCTAACCTAACCTAACCTAACCTAACCTAACCTAACCTAACCTAACCTAACCTAACCTAACCTAACCTAACCTAACCTAACCTAACCTAACCTAACCTAACCTAACCTAACCTAACCTAACCTAACCTAACCTAACCTAACCTAACCTAACCTAACCTAACCTAACCTAACCTAACCTAACCTAACCTAACCTAACCTAACCTAACCTAACCTAACCTAACCTAACCTAACCTAACCTAACCTAACCTAACCTAACCTAACCTAACCTAACCTAACCTAACCTAACCTAACCTAACCTAACCTAACCTAACCTAACCTAACCTAACCTAACCTAACCTAACCTAACCTAACCTAACCTAACCTAACCTAACCTAACCTAACCTAACCTAACCTAACCTAACCTAACCTAACCTAACCTAACCTAACCTAACCTAACCTAACCTAACCTAACCTAACCTAACCTAACCTAACCTAACCTAACCTAACCTAACCTAACCTAACCTAACCTAACCTAACCTAACCTATACCTAACCTAACCTAACCTAACCTAACCTAACCTAACCTAACCTAACCTAACCTAACCTAACCTAACCTAACCTAACCTAACCTAACCTAACCTAACCTAACCTAACCTAACCTAACCTAACCTAACCTAACCTAACCTAACCTAACCTAACCTAACCTAACCTAACCTAACCTAACCTAACCTAACCTAACCTAACCTAACCTAACCTAACCTAACCTAACCTAACCTAACCTAACCTAACCTAACCTAACCTAACCTAACCTAACCTAACCTAACCTAACCTAACCTAACCTAACCTAACCTAACCTAACCTAACCTAACCTAACCTAACCTAACCTAACCTAACCTAACCTAACCTAACCTAACCTAACCTAACCTAACCTAACCTAACCTAACCTAACCTAACCTAACCTAACCTAACCTAACCTAACCTAACCTAACCTAACCTAACCTAACCTAACCTAACCTAACCTAACCTAACCTAACCTAACCTAACCTAACCTAACCTAACCTAACCTAACCTAACCTAACCTAACCTAACCTAACCTAACCTAACCTAACCTAACCTAACCTAACCTAACCTAACCTAACCTAACCTAACCTAACCTAACCTAACCTAACCTAACCTAACCTAACCTAACCTAACCTAACCTAACCT